>JAXQQM020060516.1:0-47270 GCA_034641835.2 Pinus albicaulis
ACTTTATTTTAAAGAGAGAGCCCTCTCTGGATACAGATTGGCTAGATTCTGTATCTGAAGGTTGGTTTGTGGTTACCTCGGACCCCTTTCCTCTTCCAACAACTTCAAGGAAAATCTGAGTGATAACATAGTGGCGACTCCACTGGGGATCTGAATCATTTTAATGTTATTATTGTTTTCTTATAAGCTATAGACAGAGTCTGAAGATCATCCAGGTAGCCTTTGAAATGATTTTCCTCTGCAATTGCACGGTAAATAAATCTTGCTTCAGTCTATATCTGGTTTAGCTTAATAACTGAACTTTAGTTACAAACATTCAATCAGATTCTCTACTTCAATAAATATTTGAGAAATTTTTTATCAAAAATCTTTAATTTCTTGAAGAATTTGTCGAAGTTGTATTTTCATTTCATTTAAAATAAAAAACCTAAAGGAAACATTACTAAGAAAACTGGCTTCAGAAAGGATTCGTTATACCAGGTCAAATCCTGACCCTAATCCACCTCCTGTATTCGAAAATCCCAATCTGATTCCTAGGATTCTTAGAAGTCAAGAAAGCTCTGAAATAGAAAGTCAAGAAAGCTCTGGAAGTTCTTGACCTCTTTATAGATCAGCATCTTGTCCTGTAAAGTGGATTTATTTTGATGAAGAGCCTTTTGATGAGCAATTCGAAACATCTTTATTTGTGAATTTTTCTGAAACTGAATTGTCTAGACTGGTTTCGGACCCATTATTTCTTGAAGATCTACAATTGAAATTTTTTTCATTTCATCTTGACAGACATTTACAAAATTCCATTCAATCTAAACAGACCTTTGAAGAAACCTCAAACACTTCTGTAATTACTACAGCTTCCCTGAGTTCAGCTACTTTTCCCCAAACTTCTCAAACACAAGCCACTCCTTCTACTCCTTCACCTCCTTCCAGAGAATCATCACCTGTTATTCCATTACACCTTCTAATGGCCAATAGATATGCTCAATTACAGTTGCCAGGCAACCCTGCTGCTTTGCCTCAAGATTATCAGAGTAAGATCACCCCTTTTGATGGTTTCGGTACTTACACAACTCAACAACATACCAAAAGGATGACTGATTACTTTTAATTTTATGAAATTGACGCTAATGATGTCCGAATGAGAATTTTTGTCCAGAGTCTTACTGGGGAAGTCAGGACATGGTTTAGGGCCCTTGCTCCAAACAGTATTGTTGACTTACCAGCTTTGTATAGGGCATTTTTGAATAGATGGGAGAAGAAGAAATACCCTCTTCAAATCCTATCAAAATTTGAAAAATTGAAAAGAAGACCTAATGAAACAGTGCAAGATTATATCATCAGATTTAACGAAGCCTACAACGCTGTCCCCCAAAACCTTAGACCACCTCCGGATTCAGTACTAGTTAAATTCCCTGATGGGTTTAACTCTGACATAGTGTACTCACTTAGGGAAAGAGCCCCCTAAACTCTAGAAGAGATGCAAAGCATAGTGGTTAGTGTTGAGGCTAACCTCATAGAAAAACGTGCTAGAGCTAGGGCTGAAAGAAGGATGCCTATAAATGAAGAGCCTTCGGCTTTTGAAAGAAAGCTGGATGCAATTATTAAAGGTATGGAAAGATTGGGAGACAGGGTAGAGACAATCGAAATAAAGTCTTCTGGCGATGGTCAAAATGTTGTTAGAAACCCAAACTTCAAAAGAAATCAAAACCAAAATACTGGGAAAAATGTCCCTGACCAAAACATCAGGCCACCATTCCAAGAAAATTTTGTTGAAGGTTCATCTTCTGAAGAACCAATAGAGGATGTTGAAATAAATAATGTGACTGAGAATAAGAATGAACCAGAAGTTTTCCTATCTGAAGATGATCAAGAAAATCATATTCTTGAAACATTTCAAACTCATTTAGGAGAAACTTTCGATTTTAAAGAAGGTTATGACACAACAATTTATGAAGTTCCTAAACAATACAATTTGAGAAGTAGACAGATTGATGTGCCAGAGAATAGCAAACAGAAAGTTGTAAAACAAAAAGTCAAAGGTAAAACTAACACCCCTCCTGTACAAATTCTTTCTAGAACAAATTCTAACCCCCCTAATCCAATAATTGAAGATGTGTCTGACAATCAACTGAATAATAAACAAATTTCTAATAATTTTTCTTCTGCAGGAAATGTAGAAGAACTAGTAGAAGTTAATTCAGAAACACCTTCAACTCATAATCCCACTCATGAAAAAGAGAAAAACGCTGAAGACCCAAAAAATAGAGAAAATCCAACTGTTCAAAATACTAGAGCTCAAACAGAAAAATCTTTCAATCTAGAAGCTGAAATAGGTAAACTAAAGATAGTTGTTCCATTAGCATAATTAGCTAAACATGATGTTTATAGAAGCCAAATCAGCAAATCCCTTAACATTACTGGAATGGATGATTCAGTGAATGTTTTTTATGATCAACCCAGACTACTTTTTGGCCCTGAAGTAAATGGAAAACCGGAAAGTGGAGGAACTCCTCCATTTTATGTGAGCTTGAATGTTCATGAAAAAATACTTCATAACGCCATGCTTGATTCTGGAGCATCCCACAATTTAATGCCAAAAGCTGTGATGGAAAGATTAGATCTAGACATTACCATACCATATAAAGATCTTTTCTCTTTTGATTCGAGTCAGGTAAGATGTTTAGGTTTGATTAAAGATTTGTGTGTTACTTTGGTGCAATACCCTGCGAAATCTATTTTGATGGATATAGTAGTTGCAGACATTCATCCCAAATATGGTATGTTGTTGTCTAGATCTTGGGGTGCCAAACTCGAAGGATCTCTTCAATTAGATATGTCATATGCTACGATTTCAGTATTTGGTCAACCTAAAAGAATATACAGAGAGACCTTGATGAAATATTTAGTGATTAGTCAAGAGAAGCCTGAAAACTTCCCTGTCTATTCAGGACATTCTGATATGGACTCTTTCATCCTTTATAATGCTGAATTGGACCTTCCTACTGAACTAGAAGCACCGAAAACAGAAACTACAACTAAATCTACTGTTCAAATTGAAGAAATTTCTGAAAACAAAGAAACATCAAACATTCTAGAGATATCAGCAAAAATTGAAAAACCAGAGCTACCTGTTATGAAACATGTTAAAACAGTTGATGAAGATTATGAACATGAGATTCTATGGCATTTAGAATTTGATGGTTCGGTGAATAAATTAGGAGCAGGGGCTAGAATTTGGATACATAATGTTGAAAATGATCATGCTGAAGGTCATGCTTATAGATTGAATTTTATATGCACTAACAACATGGCAGAGTATGAAGCTCTTTTGTTAGGGCTTAAACATGTCAAAAAGTTAGGAGCAATTAGAGTATCAATCATAGGAGACTTTAAGTTAATTATTCAATAGATCAATGGTGAATGTTCAACAAAAGACCCCAGATTGAAACAATACAGAGAAACAATTGTGGAAATTCTCAACACTTTTCTACAAGCTCAACTTGCCAAAATTCCTAGAAAACAAAATTTGCATGCTCACAGTCTTGCAACGTTCGCTAGCACCTGTAAATTACCTTTTGGACCTAATCATCAGTTCACAGCTGAGATTAGACATAGACCTGCTATACTGGACAATCTCTTGAATTGGAAAGTATTTGTAAATAATAGTCAGATTAACAATTTTTTGACCTTAGAAAATGAGTTCTCTAATAGTAGTATAGATGAAGACACAACAATCAATGAATCTAATCAAATGGATAAACAAGCAACAGATATTTAAGAAGAAACTGCAATTCACATGCTTCACCCAACCAAATTCACTAAAAAAGATATGCAGGATTTGAAACAAATGGAAATCGATGAGATTATAGAAGATGAATCTGAAATTATCAATCTGAAAGATAATCATTTACCCAAAGGATTAACTCCTTTAGAAGATATTTTTGACTCAAATGACATTCCATTAAAACCCAAAATGGAACCGGTAAAAGCTGAAATTGAAGAATACAATTTAGGAACTCAAGAAAATCCCAAGATGGTTAAGTTATCTAAATCTCTGCCAGAGGATCAAAAAGTTAAATATGTTGAACTGTTAAAAGAATTCCAGGATGTTTTTGCCTGGAGTTATGAAGATCTTAAATCATATGATACATCAATAATTCAACATACAATACCTTTGAAACCAGATCAGAAACCTTTCAAACAGAAACTTAGAAGGATCAACCCTGATTTACTACCTTCAATTGAGAAAGAAATTAAAAGAATGTATGAAGCAGGAATTATAGCTCCTATCAGATTTTTTGAATGGGTTTCTAATTTAGTACCAACAAGAAAAAAGACTGGAGAGATTAGACTATGTGTCGATTTGAGAAATTTAAACAAAGTTTCTTTAAAAGATAACTATCCTCTGCCTAAAATGGACCATATCTTACAAAGGGTAGTGGGATCTTCAAGAATTTCTCTTCTGGATGGATTTTCAGGGTATAACCAAATTTTGATTCATCCTGATGATCAAGGCAAAACAGCATTTACAACACCATGGGGTACATTTAAATATGTTAAGATGCATTTTGGACTCAAAAACGCAGGAGAAACCTTCCAAAGAGCAATGGACAATGCCTTTGCCAAAGAAATTCATGATTTTCTGGTTATTTATCTAGATTATTTAACTATTTTTTCCAAAATAGATCAACAACATTTAGATCATCTAAGGCAAGTGTTTATAAAATGTAGAAAGTATGGTATTTCTTTAAATCCGAAAAAATCATTGTTTGGTCTTGAAGAAGGAAAGCTCCTAGGTCACATTATTTCTAAAGATGGCATTAGAATTGATCCTGAAAGAATACAAGCCCTTTTGCAGATACCGCATCCCAGAAACATTAAAGAACTTCAAGCTTTCATAGGAAATATCAATTTTTTGAGAAGATTCATTTCTAGTTTAACTGAATTACTTAGATTTCTTACTAACATGTTAAGAAAGGATTCAAGTATTGAATGGACTGTGGAAGCCAAGCAATCATTTGAAGAAATCAAAATGGCTTTGACCAAAACACCAGTTCTTACCAGTCCAAAATTTGATAGATATTTCACAATTTTTTCATTCGCTTCTGAACATACAGTTGCAGTTGTTTTAGTACAAAAGGATGATCAAGGATGTGAAAAACCAATAGCCTTTTTTAGTAAAGCACTTAGAGATGCATCATTGAAATATAATATTATGGAGAAACAAGATTTTGCACTTGTAAAAGCAATTAAATATTTTAGAGTTTATATATTGTATTCTCATGTGATAGCTTATGTACCTAATGCTGTCGTTAAAGACATCTTAACTCAAGATGGTATTGAAGGAAAAAGAGGTAAGTGGATCGCTACCATATTAGAATATGATATTGAAATAAAACCAACAAAACTCATAAAAGGTCAAGGTTTGGCTCAACTCATGACTGAAACAAATTTCCAAGCCCTGGATATTAACGAACTGGATGACGAACAGGAGATGACAACTCCACAAATCAGTCAATCCTTTTTAGACTCACCCTAGTACACTGATATCATTTATGTTTTGTTAAACCTGCAAGCTCCTCCAGGGTTATCCAGAATGAAACAAAGGTTCTTAAAAATGACATCTTTAAAGTATTGTATTTTAGATAGTGCTCTTTTTTGGAAGAATCATGATGGAATTCTATTAAATTGTTTATTGAAAGATGAAACTGACAAGGTTCTTAATGAATTTCATGCAGGAGATTGTGGTGGGCACCTCTACTGGAAGTCAACTGCAGATAAGATCTTGAGGGCTGGTTTTTATTGTCCAACCTTGTTTTCAGATGTTAAGAAATTTGTAACTGCTTGTCATAAGTGTCAGATCTTCGAAGGTAAGAGAAAATTGTTACCTTTACCATTAAAACCAATTTCCACCGAGAGACACTTTCAACAATGGGGACTAGATTTTATTGGAGAAATCCATCCTCCTTATTCTGGACAACACAGATGGATCCTTACTGCCAAATATTACTTTACTAAATGGATTGAAGCTATCCCATCCAGACAGGCCAATGATTATGTAATTATAGGGTTTTTAGAAACCAATATACTTTCAAGATTTGGCTGTCCTGAAAAAATTATAAGTAATAATGCTGCTGCTTTTAAGTCTAAGAAAATGATTAGTTTCTGCAATAAATATCACATCACTTTAGGCCATTCAACAGCCTATTATCCTCAGGGTAATGGACTGGCTGAATCTTCCAATAAAAGTCTCATTAATATCATTAAAAAATTATTGGAATAAAATAAGAAGAACTGGCATAAGAAACTTACCAATGCATTGTGGGCAGACAGACTTAAAACTAAGAAATTAATTGGGACCAGTCCATATGAATTAGTTTATGGTATTGAGGCTAGATTTCCATCATCCTTAGGAATTCCTATTATGAAGTTACTTCAGGAGGCTCAAGTAGAACCAAACGATATTCAGAGAAGAATAAACCAAACGATTCACTTGCAGCAAACCAGAGAAGAAGTGTATCAACGATCCCAAGTTTTACAGGAAAAATTAAAGAATTTGTTGGACAAAAGGACTAAAGCAGAAGATTTTCAAATAGGAAACAAAGTTCTAAGATGGGATTCCAGAAGGGAAGATAAAGGGAAACATGGGAAATTTGATTTCTTATGGAAAGGACCTTACATCATTCATGCTTTACAGGGAAATAACACATATTTTTTGAAGAATTTGGATGGTTCAGAAGCTGAGGAAGGACCAGTCAATGGTCGAATGCTAAAACACTACTTTGATCCTATTTATTAGGATGATATGATTTTTTAACATGTATATAATATATCCTTTCTAATGCATCAGTTTTGATTGGATGGTGAATTCCTGAAGATGAAGCCCGAAGTGAAGGTCCTAAGCTTCAGAAATTTTACTATCATATATATAATAAAGCCACCGGAAAAAGAAAATTACATGGTTCAGTTGAAGACATTTTGAGGCATCTAACCTGTTGTTCTTGATTTTTCACCAGGAAAATCCATCCCCAAGTGGAGCCAATGTTAGACTACTATACCAATAGGTGTCATTTTTCATGATTGACTTGTTGAACTATGCAATATGTTCAAACCTTTTTCTTATTGCAAAGGTGTTCCATATTCTCGAAAAAAATCAAAAAATCAAAAAATTTTAAAAATGTAAAGAGGGTATACCCTAAAAGAAAAATCAAAGGGTGAAAAGAATAAAATTGGCCAAAAAAGTAAAAGAAAATGAACCCCACCAAAATAAAGGCCAAGGAAAGTGTGCAAGTCTAAATGCCACTACTTTTTGCTCTGATGTAATAAACAAAATTGTGTGCAGCTTATCAAACTTTTGCCACAATTTATGAAGAGTCAAACTGTTTAAACTTGACTTATTCATTTTTCAATTTCATGTTGTAGAATAGAGAATAAATATCTGGCCAAACAGTTTAATCTTGGCAGATAACTAGATAGGTAGAGTTAATAAAAGGTGCTCAACAGTTTAATCTAAGCCCTTGGATGTAATAAGTGTAGAAATAGATAGGTTTGACATGTAAAAGAAAAAGTGTGTTAAGGGTTTGCCAGTCTAAGTGCACCCTAATAAAGGAGAGAAAATGGTAGGGTAAAGTAAGGAGGGTAGGTAGATGTTGTTGCAGAATTACATGTGATGAATGATGGTTCCAAATGTGTTCAAATTTTACTTTCATCACAAGTGCAAAGGCAGATACTACATTGGAAAAAGTTCACAGCAAAGAAAAGTCAAGATTATTAACTTCCCCTTCATTTTCCCTTAAAGATTTCACTAATTTCCCTAAGTGCTAAGGTATTTGAAGATTAGAGGGGCTCAAGGAATTTCCTTGACTTTTGGAGGGACTAGACCCTCGGCCCAATAATTGAAAAAACCTAAGTGCTTGAAATCATCCATTATCACATTCATTCACCTCTAAAAAACTCTTTTCCTAAGTAAAATTCCATTTTACTTAGGAAGATCCTTCAATATTTCATAAAAGGCCCTAAAAATTACTTTTATTCTAAGTCTAAGCGATGAAAGTATAATAATGTTATTTACTTTTGAATCTTCACTTTCTTGGTTATATCTAAGTATTTTGAGTTTACATTGTCCTTTGTCATATTAACTCTAATTTATATATTAAATCCCTATGAAAATCACCTTTTCCTATGTATATAACTCCTTTTCATATAATATTCTCAAAACCCATGTATTATAACTATTTTAGCCACAAGTATTTTATTCCCACTTATTCAAATAAAAAACCCATAATATATCCCCTTTTGGATAAAATATAACATTAATTCTATTCCCGCCCCTATGGTAAGAAAATCACCATGATTTAATTATCATATAATAAAATATACGAAAAATTTTAAACATATGTATATATGTTTAAAACAGGAAAATAAACACAAAGTTTAATTAAAACCAAACTTTGAAATAAATCATCCCTGCGCATTTAACATTTCCCGACCATTTTTTCATATGAGATTAATTAATCCTTAAGATTAATTAATAATCAGCCCCCGCCAATCAAATCACTCCTGAAATGATTAATAAACCGTTAAATGCGTCGGACCCGCACCATTAACTCCCCATCATCTCCCTGTCCCATCGACCGTTCGATTACCCGCTCCGAGATCAACAATCCTTATTCATTTCGCTGGCCATCCACGTACGAAAGATAACGCACGATGACCAAGCGGTTTTTGAATAGTGTTGTGCTACGTGTCATCCACTGTATCACATCGCTGCCTCTCCGCTCAAAACAACCTTTCCTCATAAGCGGTGCGATAAAAACCATTTACCGCCCTTTCTGTTCATGACATGACCGCTGTACCATGTTGACGTCAGCCAATAAAATAATAAAAAATTTCCCCCATTTGACTTTGCCAATAAAACAAAAAATTCATGTCTTTTTCATCATTTCGTACACAGACGACGAATACACCTTCCATGTGGAAATTTCAAAATTCAATTTCGTGAAATCTGCCAACCTTTACCCTGTCAAATAAGATTGTATTCAAGCCTCTCAGAAGATTATCCACATTAACTAGCATCTGTTCAAAACGTTTTTTTCTCCAAAAACAGGTATTTACCCTAAATTCGCACTGACTCTGTAAGAAACGCAGCTTTCCTTTTCCTTTCACTAAAAAAAGAGTTAAAATTGATGGCTAGTTCATTCCTTAAATCTTGAGAACTGTAATCGAATTCCCAACCTAAAATTGTACCTATTTCTCCCATCGAAATCTGTAATTTGGCTCAATTTTTCACCAAAACCCGAATTTCCATTTTTGAATACACAAGAACCAAAAATGGAAGTTCCGGTGGCTTTAAACATAGCACCGTTGAATGCCCCTCATAAGGAATTGGATTATTTACCTTTAGCCGATATGGACTTTCAAATTAAAGACTTGGGTGTCAGTGAGAATCCCCTTCGAATATTTTGTCGCTACAGAGACAATTATATGAATGGTTCCGACGTAATTGGACTCTGGGAGTCCAATATGCCCATGTACTTTCTCCCAGCAGTCCATATTTTCCCTGAAATCATCCATCTTTGCCATGCCAACTATGATCCTAATTAAAGAGCAGTCTTATCCCCAAATCATGATGTGCTCTTCCTAATAACTGCTCAATCCATAAATGAGATGCGACATTTCCAGCCTAGTCAAGCCTTCACCCCTTTGCACACGGCTGAATTACTTGAGAATTCTACACAATCATCCCATGAAGAGTTAAACCGTCTTTGTCAGACTTTCATGCTGCTACAGCATCAGCCTAAAGGACCTCCCCCTTATGGCCACACCTATTTTACTGATGAAGGCAGACTCGTTTTAAACATGATATCCTCAATAATGGGTTTTAACACTAGTGAGTTTGTTGACCAATTGACCCTAGTGCTATTGTCTATTTTTACCCCTGAACAACCTCCTGCTGTCAGATATGATTTTTCATCTTTTATTTCTGACAAAATCCATGATCAATGCATGAGATTTGGAAATGAGAGAGTATTTAAATATTCTTCCTTCATATATCATCTCATGATACACTATCAGTCAGAAAGTTTTCCTTTCCATATGCAGAAACTTGATACTAAAGGCAACCCTAGATCAGTTATCTTTTGGTCTGCTATCACCCATCATTTTCCTGATTCTCCTTACTCCTACACTAAGTTCATTGATTTGTTTGTACATCTAGCAACCACTTTGTTGACTGGAATTCCTCCTCCCAGAATCAATAATGAAATAAAGAGAACTCTTCAACTCTCAAAGCAATATAAAGTGTGAGATTGGTACTTATATCAGAACTATACTGAAATTAGGATTTATGGATGTAAATTGTGTCCTTTCAAGTTGCCCAGATATGTTCCAATGAGACTTTTTGCACTTCATTATTTTAGACAGATGAACAATTCAGATATAGTTCATTTCTGTAATGCCAAGAAAAAGGCACAACTCGGGATAAAGAGCCAATTAGGTCCCTTTTTTTGTAATTCTAGGGAGGCTGGGAGAGAAGCAGAAAGGATTTTAGAAGATTATCTCAAACTACAAAAGAGTTTCTACTGGGCACCCTATGATCCATATAGTTTTATTTGTGACAGAAGAATGAAAAAAAATTTATCTCCATACATTCATTTTAGGATGCCAGAAATTGAACAATATGCAAACACATATGAATGGGTGGAAGGAACTTTGGTAGAGCAAGATAGTGAACAGGTCAATATTGATAATATAATGAAAGATCTTGAAAAAATACTTGACCTGGACTCTATTGGGCAGGTACAGACAATAGGACCTTCTTCAGCAGGAACTTCACAACAACATTTGCAAGAGATCAATACAGTGGCAATATAATCAAAAGGAAAAGAAAAGGAACCGGACATACAAATAATTGAAAATTTCACAATGACAGAGCTACCAGAAACATCTAAAGAACAAAGTCGGGTACAAATCCCTCCAGTTCAGATCAATAAGACAGAAATGGCCAATCTTCAAACTCCTCTTAATATGGAAAAAGGAAAAAAAAGAGAAGCTGAAACATCCACCCCTGATGATAGATCTATAGAGAAGCAAGATACTAAAAGGCAGAGATTAAATCCTCTTCCATAAGTTGAATCATTTCAAGAAATCTCTGACAACCAAAAAAGAGAAGACAGTCAGCAAACAGGAATAGTCAGTGGAGCATCCACTACCTCATACAGGAAAGAGCTACAGAAGCAAAATAATATGGAAATATCTTCTTTCAAGCCTCCAGTAAAATAGGCCTGGGACATCAAAAAGATATTTATCAATATCAAGGCCAAGAATGATCCACTGAGAATGCAAGTATATAATCAATATTTGAAAATGGCTCCAAAGAATCAAGAAAGACTAATGTCAGCTTTTGACATTCAACAACGCAAAATGTTAATGAGCCATTTCAAACCCAAGGTGTGTTTCGGGGATTTAACACCCTAGAGGTTGGTTGGGATTCAACCTCCACAGAGCAGGGGCGTACTACTTAACAGAGACTCACACGATCATGCACAGTCATAAAAACGAAATCGAGTAGAACGAGAGGTTTACCGTTGGTCCTACGTTTGAAGTAGATCCACGTGGAGTTCAAACTCCCTGCAACCGTCCTTCCTCTTTCACCTGAAATACAAGAAGAAACCAGCACAAAGGACAAGTTGTACAGTATATTTCTACTCTATATGTTAGTGAGATTCATATAAAACATTAAATAAATCCTCATGAATGCTTGTATAACAAATATTCTTCATACATTAAAGCATACACTAACACGTTTACTTCGGGAACAGCATGATACTTCTGTATTATAAAAATAGTACGTACAAAAGTAAGTGGAGAGATCACCTGATCCTTCCAAGGCCTTCGCAGACCGTCGTCCGGATCCGTCCAGCCCTTCCCTCGCTAAGACTCCTTCCAAATGAGTGCATACGAGATAACATATAAAGGGATGTGTATCTCAAGGAAACAAGGGTTTCCTGAAATGAACTGGGAAAGTACAGGAGGCACGGGGAATCAGACTTGGATAGGGAACCAACAGAGTATAATAATAATAATTCTCCCCCTTCCTTAGGCCATACATATGAGGTCTTTTTATAGTCCCTCCAAGTAGTTTCAGCAGTTGGAAACAGTTGGCCACGGGCTGGGGTGGTTGAACTACCTGAGTAACCATCAACCCAGCGCGAAATTAGGGATTTTTTTATATATTTTTTAATCATTAAAATGGCATACGTGGAAAAGTCTAGCTGTACTCGCGTATACACGCGGAAAAACACGGGCATAGTCGCGTATGAAGGATTTTCCACTGTTTTTAAGTGAATTTGTCCAAGTCTGTAGGAATGGGTGCCCATAAAGCCATGTAGCAATCATGAATCATGTCAAGGTGAGAAATGATGCTATAACAAATGCCCCCTAATATATGAGGTCAGAAGGGGTACATGATGGCCGAAATGTATTATGCACATAGAAAGAACTTCGCAAGAACAAGAGAGGACTTCACCAGATTTCAGCCTGCCAAAAACCAATGAAAGAAATCAGAGAGTCAACACATGCTGAGGCGGGCATACCCATGCTCAGTAAAAAATACATCATATATAGAAAAAGTACTGAATAGATCCAACATGTATACAAGTATAACTGAACTGAAAGTACATAGTGAATCATCTGAGCAGGGCCCGGAAAGACAAGTCTGTATCAATGTCCAAGTATCACATATAGAAAGCTGAGCAAAGATAGTGCAACTGGATATCTGATCAAGTAATTGAATCTCCAAGTACCGGATCATAAGAGGCGGATCAAACGGTACAATCACGCAACTCGAGGATCAACATATAAGATGCTGCTGTGCTGAACTGCAACATATAAGGGTGGACGGCAACACTGGCAGAAACTGAAAGAACTGTCAACAGTGAACCGAGAAATGCTGATGCAACCCGAGGTGTTCACCGATCACAACGGCACAATTCTACACACTGGGAATAAATGAGCTGAAGTCGACCATGTGAGAAATCGTTGGATTACCGGGCAATGATGTTTCCCGTTAACCAACGCGAGACAACCCACAGATAATGATAATGAGTGTCAAGGTGCCCCAGTACAATCTGACAAGTGTGAATGAATGAGTTGAAGTCGAACACTTGAAAGAATCTACCAATCAGGAGGCAATGATGAATCCTCACTGTCGATAGCGAAGAGTCTGCCACTGATGACTGCAAACCCTAAAATACTGACAAAAAGACTCTAGACCTTGTTCCCAGAGCAATGAGTCGAAGTCGATGGGAAAAGATCTGCTGGAAGGAAGGCATTAAGGCATCCCACATCAGTCCAGCGCGAGTGTAACCCGCAGGCCAAGATTTGGAAGGAATCAGACGAAGTAGAGTGATGGAACCAAAGCCGAAGTACGTTTCCGACGTGCACAAGATGAAGCTAGCGCACGGAAGAAACCCTCTGAACCAACCAATAATGAAAGCTGACACAGAGGCGAGAAATCCACCGATAGGGTCAAATGGAAATCCGGGTACTGCACGAATCCCAAGTGTGATAATGTGTGCTGACGTCGAACACAGGGGAAACCACTCAGTCAAAGACCCATGATGATGATCAAATGCTGAGCACGAGGTCACCTATCAATGATGGAAATAGGCCCAAGGTGCGGCTTGCTCTCAGAGCAATGTGTCGTAGTCGATAAGAGACAAACCCGCCGGCAAGAAGTCAATGGGGACCTTCTCAAACCAGCACGAGCAGAAGATCAAAACCTCTGATGTGATAGAACATGATACTGACAAGACCGGGAAGGCCGACTGAATAATGAGTCAAGAGACACCGCAGAATGGCCGACTCAGGCTAGACTTCCCTTGAACAAAAGCACGACTCTGTGATGACCATGGCAGTAAAAAGTGACACTGTATAAGTCTGTCTTGCAGGAGGCAAAACAAACTCTTCATATGATTGGAAGAGATAACCAACCGGGGGAGAACTGACAAGTGAAACATGGTAAAGGCTGAACCTAGGTCAAACTAGAACCATCCCAAATGAAGGAAATATATATAAGTATATGTGCTTTGTTCAAGGGCGACAAGACTGACTCTGTACTGCCATCGAAATAACGAAGATACATCCCGTTCCCGCTCTTTTTATTATATTTAATTTTTTTGTCTTTTTCATAATAAGCCTGAAAAAGAATAAAAGAATGCTATGGTACAATGGATAGAACGAGTATCAAGAAAGCAGATGCACTAGTTCCAGGGTTTGGAACAATCCTATGCTCAATGCAAGGTGGCGAAAACTGGTCAGTGATACTCAGAGGAACGTTCCATCCATGGGTACAAAGGTGTCAAGTCGTGATAGCTAAGTGCATGCAATGGTTAACTTGTACAGAAAGTCAAGGTCAAAAAGTTGGCTTAAACATTGAGTCCAAATGAAGCCGGCTAAAGGCCAGGATAAACAAGTAGCCAATATGCAATGCAGTAATACAACTTAACGACACCAGGGAGCCTCTAGGGTATAAGCCAGAAAAATGATAAGTGATGAAGGAGAAGAATGAAGCTTCAACACGAAAGACATGGCGGGACTAAAGAGGACTCCCGAGCCTACATAAAAAGAAGCATGGGCAACAAGTGATAGCGAGGAACTAACTAGGAAGCCCATGTAAAGGAAGGCTCTACCATCAAGTCATGATTTAAAAATCGGCGAGTGAAATGGGTATAATACTCATGACCTGATGAGATCGACCCTAAGGCAAGTGATTAGTATGGAGGCTAGAATGCAAGATGCAACGGAAAGTGATTCCCTAACCTATATGCCAGTGAAGATCATATACCTGCCGTGAAGAGTCTGAACACATGGGCCAGAAACCGGGAAAAATCTCGAAAATGTCAAAATGTACCTGAAATATACGAAACTGGGCACTTCCAAGCAATCGAGTTATACATCATAAGACAGATCGAAAAAATAAGCACAAGGAAATTTTTGTGAAAATTTTCAATTTTTTAGCCATAAATACACAAATTACCTCTCAATTGGTTCATTATTGCATAGCTGATTTGGAAAAGAGCTCTGGAGCTAAAAACTTGTTTCGTCAAATCAGCAACAACCGACCGTCAGAATTCAGCGAAACTTCAGGTAGGCTCCTTATTCATCCTGTTGATTCATTTTGTCCATTTAAAATTTAAAATTAAGTGGATTTTTACCTGGAAACCCTTATTAAAAAACGCGTACCTGCGCATACGCAGGTTCAAAGAAGGCAAGTCGCGTGTATACGCGACTGTGCACAGCGAAACTAGCGTATGCGCAAGTCCGAATTTCAAAAATGAGTTTCTAATGCAAATTTCAATGAATTTTTTCAGGATGACAATTTCATGGAGGGAACGCGAGCATAGTGCAATAGACCAAGAGGTCATGGAAGACCGCGCAGCACAAAATGTCCTCCGAAGCTGTGGATTATTCAAATTTTTCAAGATGCCCAATATGAAAAGTAATGTGAGATTGCTTGAAATGCTGGTAAATTATTGGGAACCGGATCAGGATTGTTTCATCATTGATCAAATTCCACTACGCATAGAGGTGGAAGATATATACTTCATCACTGGACTCTCCAGAAGGGGAGACCCAGTGGATCTGCATGGAAGGCCCCTGGGAGGGTTAACCGTGGAGGACTATGTCCAACTCTATTGCATAGAAGATTCCAAGAAAGTTGGCACACAGATTGCAATCAGAGATATCAAGGACTTGCACATGAAGATCCTCCTCTTCACCATCGGCAGAGTGGCAGGATCTGCCTCACTGCATCAGGCGTCCAGGACGCACATGAGCATAGCTGTAGAGTGCTTAATTCATGTGTATGATTGGTGCACTGCCTTGCTACTGAACATGAAACAACAACTGACCTCTATTCGCAAAACACATACAAAACACTTTGGCTATGGAACCATTTTGACCACATTCTTCTTCGAGAGAGTTCTAGCTTTGAGACCCAAAGTCATCTCAACTATCAGCAGCCCTCGGGACCCAAGAATTGCCCGTTGGGCAGACATGATGAAGAGACTGGGGGGCAGCGAGGTACCCCGAACTACCTGGGACGATGAGTTCTTCTTATGGTGGAAAGAACAGATCATCAAAAAGAGTCCAAGTTCAAAATTCAAAACTTAAACAAAAACAAGGGCCCCAACAATTAAACATATGTGAATTAATATATTTTTTGGCACGTGTTATCTAATAATTTTAAGTATGTTATTAATGAAAATTTTAAAAAAGCTCATATTGGATCGATAGTATTTTTTCATTCACCTGATTCATCCTTTTCCAATTTTTCCATCAATATTTTAAGCTCTTATGGTCCTAGATCATAATAATCTTATCGAGCTTCATCATTTTGTGGCTCTGCATGATACATAGTAAACAATACATATTATTTAAGCTTACATATAGCTCAAAAATAAATAAAAAATTGTAAAGAATTTACAAAGAACTTGTCTTTTTTACTTTTCTTGGTGTGTTATCAGTATTTTTGTTACTTGATCTCTTGTCAGTCATTTCTTTATCAATCTGAAACATGTACCATATCATTCACTAATATATTTATCAATAAATTGTCAACTTTTCAGGTAAAAAATAAATCTTAAGAAACCGGTGCGCCTTTCACAATGTACGCACCGACGTCGGTGCATGCGGGTATTATAAACGCATTGCACAAACAGTATAATAGATTGTACGATGCATGGGGGTATTATAAACGCATCGTACAAACAGTATAATAGACCGTACGGTGCTATCCTCGTAACAAAGAGCATCGGTGCCCTATTTTAGATATGGTGTACTGATTTTAAAAAAAAAATGTTTTTAAATTTTTTATTACATATTACTTGCATGGTGCGATGTATAATACAGTGCACCGGTGCGCTCGGTTACGCAGGGCGCACCGATAATAAAAAATTCCATTTTTTTCAAAAATTCACGCAAGGGTCGACATGGATTGGGATCTGACTATGCAAGTCGTCCCATGGGTTGGACATCAATCTAAAATGAAAATCCCTAATTCTAAAATCACAAAAATAGGGAGAAGAAAGTGCAGAAACAAAAAAATGAAGGGTTTAGGGTAAAAATGGACAAAACTGCAAAAAAAGTTAAAAAACTGCAGTAAAAAATAAAAAATAAAAAAAAATAAAAAAAAGGTAATCAAAATTAATCACGAGATAGTTTGAAATTCTATGCTACAGAGTTTGAATCACCAGAGGTTTTGATTCTGATTATCTAAATACTTATGTTCGAACGTATTTCACTACTCCACAGTGCTCATGTGCTCTCTTGCTCCAGGTCTGTCTCCTGCAAATCTCTAGCTGAAAATTTTAGCAAAAATAGTGAAATAATGAAAAGTGTTTAGTATTTAAAGAATTTTTTTATGAAATTAAATTTTTGAAAATATTTTTCCACCCATTTTTCAATTTTCCACTTCTTTTTTCACTTAAATAAAATAGAGTTGCGCTTTTTTATTTGCATTTATTCGTCACCGGTGCGTCACTTAATAGCACCACACCAGTGCGTCCATTTGTAACATGAAACCAGTGCGTAGTAACTAAAATGCACTGGTGCATAGTAACTAGAATGCACCGGTGTGGTTATCTGTACATTAGCACCAATTTGCGGTTGAGGCACCGAAATTACTTTTACGTGTGTACACCAAAATTAGACATGTTGGAAATGTACATTTTGTTGTGAAAATATTTGGGCCATTTCTTTTCAAAACTACACCTCTTCTTCTTTCAAAAAAAGAAACTTGAACCTTTCCATAACCTGTAACAAGAAAAGGTGCCCCATGATCTGCTTGCTCATTTGTAAGTTCCTCCTCCATCCTGGCATCGAATTTCCTCTTTTATCCTTTGTGATTTCTATCTTGATCTTAACCAAATTTATACAATATTTGTTTTACGAGAAACTGACCTTGAATGTTTTGGGAGCAATGACAACGGGTCCTTCATTTTGTATTTGTTAGAAGAAGAAGACCAATTTTCGACTAGACGATGAATTTATTACATGTGGAGGCAATGGTTTCCTATATACAATGAATATAGGGTTGATCAGAGGAAAGACATTGCAAAATGGGCTATTACATTAGCTTTTCCAATGGGAAACTGATTTGCAAGTGGAAATATGGTAGTTGCAGGTATCTATGCTTTTATTCCCACAGAAATGGTCACTGGATTTCCATTTATAATACAAGCAGAATTTTTATTGGTTTCATCCAGAGAGAGCATCATTTTCAATAAAAAATGGAACCACAGAATCCTTAAGTGTATCACATTCACATTTTGTTCGGCATTTCATTCTTTGATAAGTGCTAATTCACTTATACTTTCAAAAATTTGGATTTTTGGGTACCTTTCATGTGATATTCCTCGTTATCCATAGGACCACAACACAGACAAGTTAGAGATGCTTTTCAGGTTCAATTGAAAGCGAAAGATGTGATTTTATGCGACGTCATATTTTCCGGTAAAATTTTATGTAAGCCAACCGAAGCTCGGACAATACTCCCAGCTACTTTTAAACGCATTCTGGAGCATCTTTCCCTTCATGGGACCTACCAACCCAATCAACAATGTCAATTGATCTTTCTCTGTTGTCCTTAAAGGAATGAGAATCCTTCCCTTCATGGTTCCTCTTGGCTTTATCGAATGCCTCGATTGATCTTTCTCTATTGTCCAATCTTTCCCTGCCATCCTTATAAGAATGAGAATCATTACCTTCATGTGATCTCTTAGCCTGTTCAAGAGACTCAATTGATCTCTCTCATGTGCATCTGATAGTTTTCATAAACCTTTTATCCTTTTGTACTTTGTCGAGATATGTATTCGTTTGCATCCCTGTAAGCGTCTTTGTCCGTCTTTCTATTTGAATCACTCATTTCTCTATTATAAACTTCTTAGCCGAAATTTGAACTCTTGTCTTTTCAAACCCTCATCTCCATAGAAAAATTCTTGCCCGCGATTCGAACCCTCTGCTGCTCCAATACTACACATTAAAGAATAAATTTGCCTTCTTAGAAAATATATTTCAATGACATACTTGGTTCGCACGAGGTTTTATTTAACCCTATCCGGTGCACAGGGTTTTATAAGCGCACCAGTGCGGTTCATAAGATCGCGGTTTCTGTTTTGGCGTGGTGTTTTATGGCGCACCGGTGTGGAAGAGTTGTGAAGCACCGGTGTGTCTTAGTACTAAGACGCATCGGTGCGGGTTATGATTATAGGCACACTAGACGAAAAACCAGGAATCTCGGCTAGAAATGGCATACTATATAAGGTTCTCTTTTTTTTGTATGTAAGATCATAATAAAATAAAGATAATTCTAAATTACATGAATTATTTGCATTATTTTCTAAACTTTATTATGTTACAAAATTTTATATTATTCAAGATTTATTATTTTACAATTATTTACAAATTTAAAAATTTTAATAAAATCATTTCACATCAATACAACTAAAATTTTACAAATATTTTACATACAATTACAATTACAAATACAATTACAATTTTAGAATTTTACATACAATTAGAATTACAATTACAATTTTACAATTTGTCATATATGCAATTATAATTACAATCATTTCACAATAAATTAAATATTACAATTACAATTAAAATTTTACATCAAATATTTTACATACAATTACAAATACAAATACAATTTTACATACAATTAAAATTTTAATTTCAATTACAATCACGACATAATATTTAATAAATATCATGGTCATTTAATATTAAATTAATTAATAAACATCACGATCATGATAACCATCGTAAAAACATCATATTCGACTAAAAAACACATTCAAATTCGCTAACATCATCATGATCATGATCATCTAACAAAACACAATTAGCATTGTATAACATCACCACAACATGAACATCAAATATACATCTCATGTCAAATAACTCATGCTATCACATACACATCTATCTGCAAGTTTCACATTAAATGAACATATCTAACATGACCTAACAATATACACATCATGATGATCACCAACATGTAAATTAAGTACAACTGCAACATGATATATATATATATATATATATATATATATATATATATATATATATATATATATATATATATATATAGAGAGAGAGAGAGAGAGCTGAATAATATTAAAAATATACCACTGTAATATAAATGTCATGGATCAGTTGGTGGTACAACATCAATAGCAGTACTAGTCGAGGTCTGCTCTGTCAATGCTGCAGCCTCGACGGTCGATGGTCCAGCCTGCTCATGATCATGAGTACTATTGGATGTTGCAGGCTGTTGACTGGACATGGCTAGTGTTCCAGCCTCATCTCCGTGATGACTAATGCTAGATGCTAATGGAGGCTGCTCATTTGGCGCAGCGTGAGGTGAACGATCATGATATGATGAGTCGCTGCTTGCTGACAATTGATCACATGCTGCGTTTCGACCACGCCTATAACGTGCAACGGTCCTCCTCAGCGGCATAACTAAGGTCATAGCTCCTACGACATACCAAATCAACATGTACATGTCACGCGGCATGCCTCTCCACATCTGTAATAGCCTACCATCAGCATGTATGTCTCTCATATGAGCGGGCCTGATGCCCGACTCAATAATCAATGTAGTGATTTAGTCGCCCAACTCCATCCTGTATCTAGTATCAAGTCGATCGCGCCTAGCAAAAGACGGTATCAGCGCACCAACAGGAGCAAGTCTCTCTGCACTGGCCGCGTGATGATCCTCGGCATCTGGCATGCCCTGATCTTCATCAAGATCCACACCTAGATCATGTGGTGGTGTCGGCATGTCCTCGCCATCAAAATACCCAATGTCTACAAAATATATACAAGTACGCAACAATAATTAGACAATTTCATTACATAATTTAATAAAAACAAGTTAAATAACGTGTTAGAATAAATTTAAATAAAATAGTAATATTACCTTTATCATCTAGAGGCTCATCATCTGTGAAGAGGATGTTGGGACACCCTCACCAATCCAATCCAGCATAAGGACAGGGGACCATAATGAATGGATGCAGCTCTTCAACACTAGCCAGCAACTCCAGTTCATCATGCAATATACTCACTGGAAACACAGTCTCGCCCCTCTTGGACATCATCTGCCCCCACATGTGCATTTGTGCCTCGAACATCGGCCTACGAGGCTACCGAAAAAAAGTAGGCCTCGTCTCTGGAAACCTCTCAAAAAATAAACAAAAAATCTCTGAATCAAAAGGGAAGTTGACCCTCCCTTGTGCATGAGCACGACATCTCTCTAAGGCTGTACAAAACTGCCACAAAAAAAGGGCTGACCACCTGACAAGTCGTGGCTCTTGTACTAAAGAATCAACATAATATAGAAGTGAGCAACTAATGTGTTTCCCATCACTGGTGTTGTGTGAAATGGTCGAAATGAGAAGTGAGAGGCACTGCACCTCCTCACTACCAAATGCACCAATATGTAACTGACCTCCAGCTACCTAAAAATCTGAAGGAGATAGTACATTTGCTTTAATGTATCTTTGGGAGTACACTAACTGACCCCTTGCTACAAATCCAGCTGGAACCTCTAGGAACGAGGTAAAATATACCCCTCTCCTCGATAGCCCTATAATGAAATACATATCCTCCTCAGTGGGCATGTACCACTGGTTAGGACCAAATTGGAAAGCTTGTCGTTGGGAATTCCACCTGCAGATAAGATGTCTCAAAAACACACCATAGCCTTTTAGGGAAGTAGCCTCCTCATAGAATTTGAGGAGACCTACCTACCTTAGAATCCCCTAGGTATTTTTTGTAATAAGGTGAGGGTACGCATCTCTCTCCCTCTCTCGTGCCTCCCACAGGAAAACCATGTCATATTGCTCCACCTGTTGTTGTTGTTGTTCCCCCTCTTCTCTCTGAATGATTGACATATTAAATAAATAAATAAATAATTATTAAATGAGACATGTATTTAGGAATATACATATACAATTTTTTTTGAAAAAAAACAAAACAAAATAGTCATGCACCAATTCTGGTGCACCTTTTGTTTGTCGCGCACTAGGGGCGATGCCCTTGATGACATTCAACGCACCTGAAAATTTTAAGAGCACCATTGACTATGTATGGTTTCAGGAGTGCGGTGCGCTAACTAAACTCTACGCCCCAGCACGTATAGTTGTGTCAGTGCACCGACCTCCTGACTAATTACATAGTCAACGGTGAGGACCTTTGACCCTGTCGGAATGCTGAATGCGGTGTGCTGACAAACACCAGGGCGGATATTTTTGTCAACGCACTGCGTTGCCGCTATTCCATATGGTCAACGGTGCAGCCAGCTAAATGACCACACCACATTTTTTTTAATTTTAAAATAATGTGGTGCACCTTTCAATACCGGCCTGGAAATAGTGTGGATACCATTAGCACCGGTTGCGGTGCAATCTGTAAATTTTACATGCAGCACCGTTTACTAGTGCAAGCCGAACGGCTCGAGCGCACCACGCAACAAAAACAAAAATTTAAATTAAATGGTTAATTTTAAGGTTATTAGAAATTATAATCTGCTAAAAATCTTAATTATGGAAAAACAAGAAAAATACCTATACATTTGGCCGTCGATGAGGCATATTGGTTGTAGAATTTGAAAAAGAAAATTTGACCACCGTTTTGCAAAATGCAAGCTAGATATTGGTGGCCAAAGAATAGCAGCAGTGTGTGCAATGGGTGCAATGGGAGGATCGATGTCAGGGTGGCTCAGACAAGGATAAATTGCACCGGTGCTTGAGAGCTTTGGAGCACTTAGAAAAGTGAAAAATGTGGTTTTTTTTCCATAATTTTTTTTTTTAAACCTTGTTCCAGTGCGTGGGGTTTTATAAGCGCACCGGTGTGGTTTATTAATACGGCATTGTGCGGTTTCGGTTTTGGCGCAGTGTTTTATGACACACTGGTGTGGAAGAGTTGTAAAGCATCAATGCTCTATAGTAATACGACACACTTGGTAGGTGTGTACGGAGCGCACAATGTATGGTGTACCAATGTTTTGTGCGCATCGGTGCTTTCTATCGTTGAGCACACCTGTGCGGTTTTGGATGATAAGTTCACCAAGTGAAAAACATCCGCAAAACCCTCCTCCCTCCAACCTCCTCTAGTAACCTCCGGTAGAAATGGATTTCTAGGTATTTTTATAAGGGCTTCCTCAAAAACATCTTCTAGAGGGTCCTTTCATTGTAGTGAGGTTCTCCCTTTTTATGAAGGTTGTAGACCTCTCTTTTCCAAGTTGAAGGTCTCCCTCTTCAAAGCATTAGGATCACTTACTCTAGCAGAAGACTTCATCTTCTTTCCATATTTGGAAGAGTTATGGGAACTTCATTAAGCATTCTCATGTTGGTGGTCATCCTTAAACCATCACCTTACACCAATATTTCATAGAGCACATTCATCTTAGTGCTGGCATGTGTTTTTTCACATTTTGTATTACAACTCTCTTCTTGGACTCATACATACCCCTTTGGATTAAGTGGGGTGATGTTGGCCACCTAATCCTCTAAGGTTTGGTGTGGAAGTTGAACAGTTAAAGGGAGTCCAAGAGACCACTTGGAATATGAAACCAAGGGTCATTAGACTTGTATAAATATGTATCATTGTGAATAGTAATGCATTCAATGCTTATCTTTCACACTCTTTTCTTTTCCATGGTTGTGTCCAACAACAAGAACCCCTAGAATGGTTGGTTAGAAAGCCTAAACCCTTATTGTTGAAAAAAACCCTAGGAGAAAACCCTAAGTGCATATGTACATAATTTCATAACCCTAAAGTCACTTTTAAGTAAATATGATGACAAGTTATTGTTGAATTCAACCCTAGGGAAATTAATAAATATGAATAAATATTAGATGGAAATCCCTAGTTTCATTATGCCTCAACCTTTCTAGATATACTCCAATTTATATGCTCACGCCCTAGCATAAATAAATGAAGTTCTAAATAAATAAATTCCATAGTCTGACCCTCTACCCTAAGTCCTGTAACCATATCGTATTTCATAAATTCCTTAAAATCCTAATAGAAAATCTTAATCACCTCAAAATTTTAATTACATTTTCTAATAAAAATAACATTTACACATATGAATTAATTAAATTAAAATAGCCCACATACCTCTTATCACGTCATGTTATTCATTTATATCATGTAGCCTCTCCATGTAAAACATAATACACAACACCATATTTATCTATGTAACGTGTCTACTTAGGAAGCATATCCATATATTATCACATATTAAACAACTAGAATATTTGAGATATTTTATCCATTGAAATCAATTTCATCATATGTTAAAATCTCCATAAAAAAAGGGAGTAGTATAATATCTTCTTCATGATAAAATAAATTAGTTTCATCATATGTTAAACTCTCCATAAAAAAGGGAGTCGTATTATATGTTCTTCATGATAAAAGACGAGTGTGTTTTTTTTTATTTTTTTACTGATCGGCTGAAAATTGATTATTTCGGATCCCCATAAAGTCGTTTTTCTTCATAATCATAAAATTACTATAAATTTGGCTTGAATTCCCCATTCCAAGTCATTCAATTCGATCAAATAAACTAAGATAGCCGCAGATAAAAGAATCTCAGCAATGGAGATATACAGATGGTATTTTTGACAAGTGCATGGCTTGGATTTTGGTCGAGGTGTCCTTCGCAGGGGGCCTTCCTCCACTTGTCGACCTAGTCTAGGATAATCTGCTCAACAGTCAGATTTTAGATTATTGGTGGGTTCCGTTTTGATGCCATAACTTCCATCAAATGGGCCACGTGCGTAGTTCATGTGCGAAGGGTTTGGGTAGACAAACTACATGGTCCAGGGAGTACATGAAGCCTGTGGAATCTGATCAAGCATGCTCGATGAAAAATTTCAATCCAGGGATTCCCTCTCCACATTTCATAAATGGTATGTTGTCAATCAAACCTCACTCTCCTCTTTACTCAATGCAATCTTATGAACATGGGGGAAATGGGAAGGCTTCTCTTAGGGGCAGAGAATATCACTGTTGGACCTTGCCTAACTAGAAGCAAGGTAGTTCTAGGGTCGGGACTAGTTATCATTTTGTGTATCCTTGTTGTGTCGGTCATGTCCCCTTATTTATCCCGGATGTTTCCTTTTTGATGGAGCAAAGGCCTCGGACACTAGAGGACCTGGATTCACATGCCCAGTTTCCCTCTCCCCTACTACATGCCCTAGGCGTTGATCCTGTCAGCCTGCCTCTGGTGTCGAGTGACCCTGCGGTCCCTCCTCCTCTACTACTAGATGATCTGAAACATGACCCCTCTACCCTACCCTCAGGGTCCCCCCTATATTTCGACGTGCCCTCATCTCCACAAAACTCTGTGGTAGTGATATTGGGTTCCTACTACATAATCTGGAGGCTGATCTGGTGTCAACTGAGGTCCACTCATCTTGACCCATATCCCTTCTCGTCCACCTCAGCCCGTCATCTATTTCTAATGTTACCATCTGGAAGGGCAAAGGTCGACTGCATTTGAAGAAGCGATCTATGGCATCTGGGATAAATGACATTGACTTACAACCTGGAAAATTTCACGACATCCCTGTCTTGCAGGCTATTCATCGGGTCCTTTGAGAACTGGAGCCCAAACGGGTTAGGTCTTAATGATGTTCTGCACACTGAATATCTGAGGTTTGGCGGGGAGGGACAAATTTCTTTCTTTGCGGGAATTTTGGAGACATATGGACCATTTTCTTATTTGTTTTCAAGAAACGATGACGACGGCCACTAAGTCTTTGTCCTATTTTCGTGCCATGTTTCCAGCCTGGCATGTCGTTGTAAAGGATGTTGAGGGGAGGTCTGGAGGGCTAGTTGTGATATGGGACCCCGGGTGGGCGAATTTTGTGGCTTTCAGCTTTTTTGGGGGCATTTTTTGATAGGTTTTATTCGGGGCCACAGACATAGGATTCAACTAATTAATCTCTATTCCCCTTACAGGGAGCATGAAATGTTCTGGGGTATAATGGAATCTAGTGGGGTTCTATCCATTAAAAATTCCATCTTTGCAGGTGACATGAATTTCACACTGGAGATGGGGGAAATTTTGGGTAATGGCCACAAACGGGATACTCTTGTAGACTATCTCAGAGACCTTCTCAGAAGTGTGAACCTCATTGATCTAAGGCCTAACAATGATTGTCCTACGTGGCATATCGGGCGCAATGCTAATGATTTTATAGAAAAAAGGATTGATTGTTTTTTAGTAAATGATGCCTTTCTGGAGAGTATTGGTAGAACAAAGTCTCGGGTGGAATCGTTTCACATTTCAAACCATCGACCCGTGACTCTCGAGTGACAGTTTGAACATAAGATCAAGGGTTTCCCATTTAATTTTAATAGAACTTGGCTTGACAATAGTGAGTTCAATGAAATTATTAGGTTATTTTTTCAAAGCCACAAGAGGGAGGAAGGGACCTCGGCCATGTGTTTTATGTCAAAAACATTGAAGAAACTTAAGCGGGTGGTCTACGAGTGGGAAAGGGAGAAAAAATAGAAGTTGTTACAGGATTTGTGGGAATTGTTTAGGAGACGGAGCATATTTTTGCCAGCATGGACAGGGGTTCTTTGTCTGGAGGGGACTGGTACAGACTCAATACTTTGGAGGAATAAAAGCGGAAGATCTTGCTCATACAGAAGAAGATGTGGAGACTAAAAAGTAGAACTATATGGCTCAGAGAGGGTGACAAGAACACAAAAAAATTTCATAAATATGAAAATGGTAGGAAGAACCAAAACGTTATTTGGAATATTGAGTTTGATGGGCATGAACACTCATCCACCATAAGCATACAAATGGCAATGGTTAAACATTTTGAGTTGTTGTACAGTGCTAGGGAGATGGATTACTTGGAAGAACAGATGTGGGAAATCGAGGACTATCCGAACATGTTTACAGAGATCGACATAAAGAGACACAATCGGAAGGTTAGCAAGGAGGAGGTGGAAGAGTTCTGAGATCCTTCACATTGGACAAAATTATGGGTCCCAATGGGTGGACGCCTAACTTCTTTTTACAGTTTGCTAACTTTTTGTTGTATGATATTGCAGATATGGTTGAAGAAACCCTCAACATGGGACACGTTCATGGGGCTATAAACACTAATTTCTTGGCACTTATTCCTAAAAAGAAGGGTATGAATATGTTTGAGGATTATCGGCCTATATTTCTATGCAATAAATTATATAAATTCATCACAAAACTCATTGCGGATAGACTAAAGGGAGTCCTATCCACGCATATCACCAGAGAGCAGTATGGTTTCCTTAACAATCGCATCATTCATGATGTTGTTTCTTTAACACAAGAGATTGTACATACAATACACAGTCGAAATATGGAAGCGTCCATTATGAAGATAGACCTCAGCAAGGCATAAAACCATATTTACTGGGTTTTTCTGAGGATGGTTCTTATTAAAATTGGGATTGGCAGAGGTGTGACGGACTGGTTCATGGGGTGCATTTCCAATGTACACATGGTTGTCATTATCAATGGGAACGCATCGAAGTTTTTTAGGACTAGAAGAGGGTTGAGACAAGGATGTGCTTTATCTCCATTATTGTTTATACTTGTGATGGATGCCTTCAGCATTAAGATCAACAAGGTTGTGGTGGGAGGCACTTTTTGTGGGATAAAGATCACTGAACATCGTGATATCTCACATAGTTTTTTTGTCAATGATGTATTGATATTTGGTACGCTCATCTTTTCAATGTGGAACAATCTTAGGAACATTTTTCTTAGGTTTTGTGTGGCTACTGGCATGTTGGCCAACAAAGAGAAGTCATGTTTGATTTTTTCTGGGGGGGACAGAGTAGTTAGAGATCAGATGGGAGAAATTTTTAACTACATGACTGGACACATTGAGGATGGGTTAACATACTTGCGTTTCAGACTTAAACCCACCAAATATAGGGTGGCGGACTAGTTTTGGATCATTGATAAGTACAGGAGGAGAATCAATGGCTGGTCCTCAAGGTGGTTGTCGAAGGGGGGCAAGTTGGTCTTGGCGCAAGCTGATCTACAACAAATATCCATTTACTAGGTGCATATTTTCCTCATTCCAAAGGCTATCATCCACATAATTAACTCTTTAATGGCTAATTTCATCTGGGAGGGGTTGTGGCAATGGGAAGATTCATCTCATTAAGTGGGATCAAATCATGAAGCAAAAGGAGCTAGGTGGGTGGGGCATTCTGGATATTGACATCTTTGGGAAATCCCTTCTTATTAAGTCAATTTGGAGGTGCTTACACACACCTAGGGTATGGAGAGATATCATCTAATACAAATATATTAGATCACAGAATTTAGAAACCATACTAGTGGATGGCTGGGAAAAGGATCGTGGGTGGTCATATATTTGGTTTGGCTTTCAGAAGGTCTGGCCTATCCTAGCAAAAAAAAAAAAATTGTCATTTCGGAATGATAGGAAGATCCTTATCGGTAATGGTGGCATTAGAGGTCATCCGGACATCAACCATACCAGCGTTCAGCTGAACAGCTTCTTACAGAATAAGGGTTTTTTTACCTTGGGAAGATTATAAAATTTTGGCAGGAAGGCACACCGAAGTGGATGGACACTGAGGATATTTCAATTACAGAACACATGGCTGAGGAATGGAGGATTTTTACGAGGGGATTATTGTCCGTGGGTTTTACTCATAACAAAATAGGTGATTATATTACATGGGGAGGTATAATGCATGAAGGTATCATTAGGCCGAGGGACACTTACAATTTTCTAATAACACAAAATGGGGAGCCCGTTGTGACATGTTGGATCAAGGACATCTGGAAAACAAGGGCGCAGACAAAGCAAATCACATTTTTCTGGCTGGTAAGTAACAACAGAAATTTGACCTAGATGAATCCAAGGAAAAGAGGCTGGAGTGGACTGGGCATATTCTCTTTGTGCAAACAAGCTGAGGATGATAATGATCACCTCTTTTATCAATGTATTTTCGCTAGATCCATCTGGGAACACCTGAGGATAGTGTTCAGATTTGAATAAAAGTTATACTCGAATGCCCAATAATGCTTCATGTGGTGGTCAAGAAAATGATATAACCTCGGGAACATTCCCATCATTGCACACTAGAGGATTTGGTGTTGTAGAAACAAGGGGGTTTTCGAAGAGAAAAAAATTCACACCTCAATGGGCTACGGGACTGATTCTTCTGACTTGGGGGGGACACAAGATTATGGATGGGCCACCAAAATATCTTTCACACAGGCTTATGCATTTGGAGATCCACTATCCAGCGGGATTCTTTGACGGGGTGACATAGCAACATCATTTTGGTTGTGGAGCATGGCTCATGATATCTCCCACGTGTCATTACAAGATCCACTGGTTCGGTGGATTGGGGAACAATACTAGGGCTGAGGTGTTGGAGCTTTAGGGAATCCTCTAGTTCACCAGACAGCTCTACATATACAAAATTTTTGTATTTGGGGACTCCAAGGTACTCATTGATTACATGAATCACTGCAACACATTAGCACCAGGGAACCTCAATTACTGGTTGGAAAGGATCAATGAGCTCAACAGGTCAACTTCTCCACTATATCCTATACATATTTACTGGGAAAAAAATACTATTGCAGATAGAATGTCGAAGAAGGGACTGGAGGGCGTATTCAGAGTAATGCATTACACTTTGACAAATTTTTCTAGGGTCGGGGCTACTGGAACGGTAACATTTTTTTGAGCTTTTGTTTGGCACTAGAGGATAGGCCTTGTTGGTTTACAAGGATGGATTTCCAGCACACCAGATTGATCTACTACATAAACATTGCTCTTGTCTTTTATTTCTTGGCATGGCTGGCTAGCTCCGTGATGATATATGATATATATGATTTTCGTATTCAACGATAACGCATGGGACAAGCCGATTATGTTTCATTGACTTGAGGTTCATAGGGGCATTTCGATGCCGCGGTATGACTGTATTTTTGAACTGATTAAGACATTTTTTATACACATGGACTGTATGTTGAGTCTTATCTTTGGATACATACTGGTTTTTTTGAATTGTACTGGTACACAATATAAACCAAAGTTTTTTCTCCCTCAGAAAAAATTTTAAAAAAAACGACAGACAGTCTAAAGCGAGAGCACAGAGGAAATAGTTCACACCTCGTGAACTCACTTAAAATCATCAGAATCTATTCTAGTGATATTTTTACAATTCCATGGAGACTAATTTAAGACTACCATATGGAATTATTACAGACCTATTTTTTTCCTTGTGACGAATTTGATACTGAGAAATATTCAAATTATATTTTATCCTATGTGATTTTGTGAAATATTTTGATACATATGCATATTATTGCAAACTTCCTTCTTTTTTTGGACTAATTTTTACAGTTGGGACGAGATCCTCTTGAAGAAAGAGGTAGTGAATCCCTTCATCTTGGTGTTGGACGAGTGTTCCTCTTGCTTGGGTTGTATTTCCACCAATGGGGATGTGTTACAACTGCTATAATACCACAATTATTCTCCTGAACATGTACCTTGCCTAAAGGGTTGATTTATTGTATGGAGGATGTATATTTCTTATGACTAAACTTGTTGTTCATTAACTCAATTTCTGAGACTTGGTTGAAGATTAACCTTGGACTAGATATTGGAGCAACATTTTAACATTTTTTAGAATATATTGACATGGCTCATTGAAAAAATTTGGAATAATTTTTTAGGAATTTTAGAATTTGTGTTGGGTACATTAGTGGAGACCTCATAATGCATTGATGGAAGTCCTCATGGTGTGACCTTGAAGAAAATTATTTGGGTGACATGAAGAGTCATGGAGACACCTTCTGAGAATTATAAACTTGTCATTGATGAACTAAATGAGGACATTTTTGAAGGAAAACTTAAGGTACGGTTAAAGCTTGTTTTTGAAGTTCTTGGGAGGCCTTGAAGAACCATTCAACCTACACTGAAGATTTGAAGCAGATTGATAGGTTTTGTGCCCTAAAGGATAGGTGTCCTCAAAAAATATGAGGTTGGATCTTGTGCCAGTGGAGAGGGTTGGAGCCCTAGAGGTTGGAGCCTCATAAAGACAAGGTTCAATCCTTTCTGAAGATAGGTTTGGAGCCCTAGAGATTGGAGTGTCATAAATACCAAGTTGGAGCTTGGCACCACACTGGTTGGAGGTTGGTTGGTTGAAAGATTGGTGTCTTCATCTAGGGTTGGAGCACTAAACAGTATTGTACTTAATTTATTGTAAAGAAGAGGATTTAAGTCCTCGTTACTTCTGACTAATAAAATTATTTATTCTATATTGTTCTTTTTGTGTTATGTTTATAAGTAATCTAAACTAGAAAATTAATGATTGTAAAATAAATATTGATTCACCCCGCCTCTTAGTATTTCCAAAAATAAATGGAAAAGGGAAAAACATAAAACCATCAACACTCTACTGAAAAACCAAGGGATACATAGTAGATCAAGTAACAAACACTATCACCCCTTTATGAGTGCATGGAAAAAGGAAGTAGCAACAACTCACTTTCTCCTGAAGCAGCAACAGCAATCTCAAAAAATATCTCCATCTATATCAACAACACCAATAATATACTATGGCTCTCAGTAATAGCAACATATAGTAAGCAGCAGTAGTAAATTCCCATCAATATCACTCTCAAATAGTGGCAACATGATCATTAGCATGAGTAGCACTCTCTCCATCAAAATCACCAGCAGCAACAACAAAGCAATTGATCACCATCATAAAGCAGGACTACACCACATCCATCAGTAACAACATAATTGTTAGTATGAATCTTTCGTCGTAAAATACCACTTTAGCTATGCATAAAAAATAGCACTAACATCAAGTATGACTACCAATATCTTTAAGTCTGCAGTTAGTTGATCTAAATAATGCTGCACAAATACAGATCTAAGCATAAAAGACATTAAGCAGTAAAAATGAAATATGGCTCCATGTATCCAATAGACAAGACAAGAACAATGTATTTGAAAGAATTTTTTATATTATATTAGAAGGAGGCACCTAAGAGGAAAACAAGAAAGGTGTTTTCCGGTTCTCCTCAATGGGATGGGTTCTTGACAGTTCTCAGCACTTCAGATCTAGAATCTCTCTCTCTTATTGGTGTGGAAAACCCAGAAGAACATAGAACTCAATGTGAGCTCACAAGGCAAAAATGGAGAAAATGTGACCAAGTGTATAGATCCAGAGTGATCTAATAGGCAACAAAAGGTGACTAATGAATGGGGAAAACCCTTCTATTTATAACAAAATATTAGGGTGATCTAGAACTTGGTGCATGAATAAAATATTATTAATCAAATTCTAGAACCACCCTTTAGTAATATTTTATTATATTTGTTGGAGGGAAAAGGTTTTTTGACTTGGGTCAATTCCTTTTTTATAAATAATAAATAAATAAATGATTTATTTATTATTTTAAGGAAATGGTGGGAATATAATTAAATAAATAATTATTTATTTAATTATTTATAAACGATTTAGTCAAATTTAACTAGGAATATTATTTAAATAGGATTTAAATAACTTATTCCTAGGAAATAATAAAATAAATAAGGATTTGTTTAATTGATTTCCTTGTTTTGGGTTAAATATGACCAGGAAATATAAACAAATATATATTTGTTTATTATTTCCTTTTGGGGTTTCCTGTTTAGACCATAAACAACTTAATAAAGGTGTTTTACTAAGTTATTTCACATAGTGAAAGCAATTTTACTTAGGGTAAAATTGATCTTACATGGTGTACTTGGGTTCATCTAATGATAATAGGCTAGATGACCAAAAAATGGTGTAACAATAATGCAAAAAATGGCAACAACATCCTCCCATGCAGTAGCATATCATAACTGGGAAAAATATAAGCAAGGCATATGATGACCATCATCATCAATATAGTGTGATAAGAAACACATCATTTTTTCCTTGTGACAAGCATGAGGCTACTCCAAAAGAAACAAGGACTTGAATCAAAAATATTGAAATGAAAGTACAAAGCTTCATGATCCTATTACATGGCTACAAGAATGATAGATTTTAATTGAACAATGCTTCCCTAAGGCTGAAATATGACTCCTCACATGTACATGAACATCAGTCATATGACTCTACCAATGACCCAAAAGTTATACATGATATTACATGGCTACATATTAATTTTGAAAGCCCACACATGCCTGCAAAACATAACATATTTCGGCTGAAATAAATCTCATGAATTGTTATCTCAAGAAAATCTTGACTTGTGACCATAAATACAACCCATTTCATGGATCACTCAATCAACACAATAACCTTGCTTTTTCCGGCACCAAAAACACACTACATTACGAGTAATATGAAATAAATATTCAGAAACAGCATATGAAATAAATATTCAAATATAATCAGGAGTAGTGACCAAGAAAACATGTTTCTATAGCACAACCTCTAGGAATAAGATGGCCATCAACAAAGTAAGGAATCTACAATACAAACTTAATCCACTCTCTCTTGATATCATATGTGCACTAGCAAGCACAATCCTCATTATCAATAAATAAATGTGGTAGTATTCAAGTCCAGATCCTCGAGACAATATGATATGAAAATAGGATACATGGCTTCATGATAATACAATGTGAGATACATGACTCATGTATATACACATGCAATGGAATATTAACCATACTACAACCACAAACATAAGGACTTGGTGATTTACTGAATGATGTAGCAATTTTCTTCAAACAACTCACAAAATCGATTGACAACTCTCTAAGGCACATGCATACATCAATTAACCTTCCTCATATGAAAGATGACTATCTAATGAAGTACAAAGAGTGATGGTTTTAATGATAGAAACACCACTCTCTCAAACTATCACCAAAATTCCCATGGAATAATTAGTATCATGCATGGCATAAGTATTATACATGCAAATCATAAAGCCATATCAAACTCTCTCTAATAATATGCCATATTTCGATCAACAATTGTTGCTTACTGCATAAAACTTTTTTTAGTGTGCATAGACAGAAAAATGATCTTCACACAACATGGTTGGAATTATCAACAAAAGGATATAAAAAAATGTAATAAATAAACTTTGTATAACTCCCCCTAGACTCATATGCTCTCGTTATATGCCTCAAATTGATCTTGTGGACTAGAAATGAGTAGATGCATGAAGCTGAAAAATTACTCTTTTTAATCACATGCACCTATCAAGTTTGGCTTCTCTTTGAATCCATTTCCTATTGGGAACAAGATAAATATCTACTCCTGTGGGTAGATTATCTCTTTGCAAAACAAAACATTCTTCCTTGATGTCCTTTAAAGAGTTAGTTCTTTTCATCTCATATTTTCTCCTCCATACCGTATTTGTCTTCAATGGTGGGATTGTTATTTTTGTTAGCTTGATCTTGTCATATCTACAAGGTAGAGCTTTGTGGCCATATTTTCCACACTTGAAACAACGGATATCCAACAAACTTTGTTTTTGTGAAATAAAATTACATTCTCTAACACGATGACCATAATGATTGAAAGAAAAAAAATACCCATAAAATAAATTTGGATACCTTTTGTTTTGATTTGTTGGACCATGAATACTTGGTTGAATCCTTATCTTTTTAAGTTGTTGCATGGTGTGATTATGATCTTCTTTTCTTTTCATCTATTGATAATCTCTCTTCTTTTTTGCCTTATTTTGATGATGTTTCTTCCTAGGTCCTAGATTGACTTCAAGGGTGGTGGACTTGTGATTGTCTACAACATAAATGTCCTCCAATTTCTCCTTTTACTTCACAAGGCATGATTCCTTTTCAAAACACAATCCAGTTTTAATAAGTGGATATCTTTGAGTGATGAGGATTTCATCCAATATTTTGGTCCTTTTCTCCAACTTTTGATACTGGGTAGCTGATTATTTTCCTTTTCAATCTCATTTAACATTGTTACCGATGAAATAGGTAACCTGGCCTCAAAACGGGAACTCTAGCCCAAAAAGTCTCAAAAAACATGAAAAAACACCCCAAAAACAAAAAGTGTCTTCCAGAACGCACTTGGTTTTTTTTAAGGTCAAATTTCAACATTTTATAAAATTATGCTAAAAAAAAAAAATTGTTTGTTGAAAAAATGATTGAAAAAACACCCTCAAAACAAAACCAGTTGATGCTGGAATAACAAAAAAAAAAATTGTGTCATATTTTGACACTTGTAACAACGAAATTAAAGACAACATCTTAGGACATTTTTTTAAATCGTAAATTTCTAACATTTTTTATAGATGATGTTAAAGATAAACAAATAAATGTCCGAAGGGCTTATCATTTCGAACAATTTTCATCCATGTTGTTAAACATAAAATATCTTGACTCTAAACAACCCCAAAATTGTAATTATTGTCAACCATAACATTAAAGATAAAATTTGGTAGCGCATAAAAACCTTAATGACAAGTTGTAAATCTAAAGTTTTTCAATCTTAAGTGTTCAACATTCTTGAACAATGAAATTATGGAGAAATTATAAGACTTAAACAATTTAAAAAAATAAACGAGTAAATGAAAAAAATTTCATTGAACAGAAATAAGTAAGAGTATTTTTAATTTTAAAGGATAAAAACTTATCTTTTTTCAAATCTTAGCATAAGACAAATTTAAATGTAATGTCAACCAAAACCTAAAAATCAAGCATCAAAACAAAGTGTTCCCTTTCAATGACACATATAATTATTAAAAAATTTAAAAGTATCTTATACCAAATGGTAACAATACATAATATCATGGTAATATCAGTGCATAATCTAAAAATTCAACATTAGTTTCTATTTTCTATTTTACTTATAATTAAAATATCAACATTGGTACATTGAATATAACATAAATTATTTTTGTAATTCATTTTTGCATTTTCGATATTCTAAAGAGATGAATTCTTCATAATTAAAACATATAATCCAACAAACATAGAAATGTCTCATAACTTCATGAAAAATGAGATGGAAGTCAAAATTTGTATTTCAAGTTACCATGCAAACATCAATTACATAAAAGTGTCTTAGATAGTTATTCAAAATCAACCATAGGTTTTGGCACACCATCATAACCTACATCTTCAGATGAATGGCTCGATGCAGATGAAGATGATTCATATTCTTCTCTTTCATCAACTAGTGCTCCACCTGAGTCAACATGCATGTCCACCATTTCAGAGTTCAAAGGTCTTGTAGATCTACGTCTACATTCTGCAGAGTCCCATCTCAACAGTAATAGTTCTGGTAGCAATTTCTTCAAAGTATTTATGGTCTGCAACCGAAGATTTCCTCTCTTTGTCAAATTGAAGTCATACACAATTATGTCAACATCCTCCAATTTTAAGACATCTGTGCCGCGACGATTTATATTTGTGCCCTTTCTTTTTCTCTTTCTGCCAATTTTTTTTTCCACTACCATCTCTGGCTTGTACACACCACTGAAAGGGTGGGTACTTATGGCATACCAATGTACATCAACAGTTGTAATCTCTTCATTTTCATTAATGACCTTTATAACCTTGGCAATCCAGAATGGATAGCTAAGTGGATCTTCATCTGCTAACACTGCTATCATGCAACCCTCCTTAAGATCCTGCACAGAACCCTTGTAAAGGTCTTCCATGGCTTCACGTTGTGCACGTGATCTTCTAGAACCAATATAGATTTCTCTTTCCTCTACCTGTGGGGAATTAATAATAGCTTGAGGCTGTTGTTGTTCAACATTGTGTGTTTCCTAATGTTCATGTTCATTTGGCATATTTTGTGGCCAAAAAAAAGGAGTCTTCAAAAGCGTATCCTCATTTATTGATCTTGAAATCATATCACTTTGATTACTGAAAAAAAGACTCCCACCAAACTGAATCAGCAACATCGAAGTACTCATATGTATTTCTAATACATATTTTAATTTCCTCTAGACATTCAGAATAATTTATGTCTCTCTTCTGCCTTCGTGCATTATGGAGTTCAGCAACTGACTGTAATAACAATATCTTTGATGAAAATATTGGACGCTCTGGAATGAACTTCAAAAATGCTAAACCTGATGATGGTCCCCATTCTTCAATAGTTCAATACTTCTTGCCCCATATAAGTGTTATCCCATCAATTTTTTTGATACGAAATTGATGCTGGAAGCTAATGTCGTTAAGTTGTTCAATGCATTTCTCCTCACCATGCGATCCAAAAATAAAACTTCGCATGTCAATAGTTTCTTCCAACACATGAAAAACAGGCTCTGGAATGTACGATTTCTTAATACATTCAATTAATGATGGCAGGCTCCCAACACCTTTCCTCCTCAATGTTACTGAAAAACGACTGAACATTTGATCAATATGATCATGAGTATGCCCAACAAGAAGGAAACCAACCTTTATCTTTTTAAAAATCCCCAATTCAACGAGCATTTTTAGATACCCAAAAAGAACTTGATTTTTGTTCTCACGACTTGTGTTGTCTAATTGTAAATACCAAACTTCAGGAAGAATCCCAGACCAATGAGTAACCACATCATGGATTATAGTTATGGTCAGATTTGCATCATTGTGAATATTTGGAGTTGTGAAGAAAAATCTTGGAAACATCTTCTCATTAAATACCATACAACCAACCAAGTGAAACTGAATGAAATTTTCCTCCTGTAATTTTTTTGGCGTGCGGACAAAATGTGGAAGAAGTGTTTTCTTTTGGTCCATACCATCAATTATCAATCCCAGATATCTATTTGGATGATCATAACACTTCTTTCGATGTTTATACAACTTTTGTCTTTCACTTGTTTGTTGATTACGATGGTCTTGAAATTAGGGGAATTTTGAAGTTTAAAATGGGCCTCCTAAGGAAAATGTACAATTAAAAATCACTTTATGAGAACCAATCACATTTTAGGGGATGACATCATCCCTAATGGTTGAGGTGGCATTGCTTGAGTTAAAGGTACTTACTTGTCACATTCTCAATGGTGGATAAAAACTCATGGTTAACCATGGTAGTGCTCTAAGTACTTTTAAAGTCAAAGTAAAGTACTCATAATAAATGTCATTTCACACTTTCTGAATAAAAATAGATTATTGTCATTTCATATTTCTTGAAAGAAATAATGCATATCCCTATACATTTATTATATTATATTATATAGTATTGTATTGTATTGTATTGTATTATTTTTATATAGTATATTAATTACATGTTATTATACAATTTAAATAATATAAATTTTAATTAATAACATATAATATAATTAAAAAATTGAAAATTTATATTTATATTTTATTTTAAGTTATTTAAGTACAAAGGACAGATGCATTAGTTGTTCAATGATAATGACTTTTTCTTGAAAAGTTCATTCTTATTTATAGTCACATCAATACAATTTTTTTATTAATTTTATTTTGGTACAACTTTTGAATTGAATTTAACTATGGTTACATAGATTGTGGTGCAAAAAGTGAACTGCAAATTCATAAATATTATTTTATTGGTTTAGCTATTATTTTATTATTTTCTTAGGAGGCCCATTTTAGACCTCAAAATTCCCATAATGAGTTCTTTGACAATGGAATCTGTACATAAAATAAAAGAAACATATGAATAAATATATTTTCATAGTTGATAAGTATCAAATTTTAAAAAACAATGTTTTGAACACATACCTCTTTCTGCCCCTTGACATTTATCTCTTTTTGCTTTAAGAGAAGCACATGTGTTGCAAATCCCCATCCTTGTCTTCTTAGGAATACGAACAATGTTGAATTCAGTTTTCCATATCCTTGTAAAATAAAAATATGTAATAAAATTACCAATTCCTTCAACAGCTTCTGCATAATCTTTGTATAGCATGAATATTTCTCGTCTCGAGAAATTATCTGGAATATGTATTGTGTCTTTATTTGGCATACACTCCCCATGATTTGAAAACAAGTCTTTCATCCATGTCTTAGAATTATTTGCAAATGGCCCCACCTCCCGTTTATAACGTGCTTCTGAATAATATGTGGGATCCCTTTCCAATCTATCCTGGATTCTTGACAAACGACAATTACCAATTGAATGCAACATTTTGAACGCCTTTCTGCAAAGCAGTACATTCTCAATATGATAATCATAACCTGCTATTGTAGATTGCATGTAACCCACTAAATATGAATTTTGCATGCTTTTATTCATTGACATATATGTTTTCATTTTCTCCAAAACAAAGTTGAAATCCATATTTTTCAAGCAATCCCTTTGACAACATTCACTTCAAATCAAATGAACGACAGAACTTCTTTTTGTGAGATATTTTGTCCTCGCCCTTGTATAATTGGAATGCTTTGGATTGATATGAAAAAGTCTACTCCTACTCCTAGTTGCAAAATTTTCTTGCAACGGCTTCATCATTCCATCATCCTTTGTAAAAGTAGTTTCATCACCATTAGGAGGAATATTATCCCCACTATCATCATCCTCAACATAGTTAAGAAATTCATCAACATCATTGCATGGAAAATTTTCTTTACCATCATCAGTTGAAGAAAAAATTTCACAAGAATCATCGACACTTTTGTAACCCCGACTCAAAAGAAATTCTTCACCATCTTGACCCATGCTTTCAAATTCTTCCCTGGGAGGATTCAATTCTTCATCACCATGAGTGTCTTTGAAATGGTCACTTGGAGAAAATGCAATATTCAGATATGTGCCTCTAAAATTATCATTTGCAAGAAACTCTTCATCCTCCCCTTCCTCAATGGTGCTCTCATAATCCTTGGGATTAGGCATAAGTGGAAGCTTTGAATTTGTATTCACTAAAATTTCTTCATTCTGCCCCTCCCCTTCCTCACTGAAGCTCTCATAATCCTTAGGATTAGGAATAAGTGAATGTCTTGAATCTATATTTATTGGAAATTCTTCATCCCCCCCTTCATCAGTGGTTAAATTATAATCGTTATGATTAGGATGAAGTGAAAATTTTAGCTTTGGAAATTCATCCCCATCTTCATCAGTGTTGCTGGCATAATCCTTAGGATTAGAACGAAGTGGATATTTTGACGCTGCAAATTCTTCATTCCCCTCTTCCTCAGTGGTGCTGACATAGTCCTTAGGATCAGGACGAAGTGCATATTTTGACTCTGCAAATTCTTCATTCCCCTCTTCATCTGCGGTGCTGACATAATCCTTAGGATTAAGATGAAGTGGAAATTTTGACTCTGGAATTTTTTCGTCCCCCTCTTCATCAGTGGTGCTTGCATAATCCTTAGGATTAGGACGGAGTGGATATTTTGACGCTGTAAATTTTCATTTCCCTCTTCATCAGTGGTGCTGGCATAATCTTTAGGATTGGGACGAAGTGGATGTTTTGACTTTGAAACATTATCATTCCCCTCTTCATCAGTGGTGCTCGCATAATCCTTACGATTAGGACGAATTTGATATTTTGACTCTGGAAATTTTACATCCCCCTTTTCATCATTGGTGCTGGCATACTCCTCAGGATTAGGACAGAGTGGATATTTTGACTCTGTAGATTCTTCATTCCCCTCTTCATTTGTTATTCTCACATAATCCTTAGGATTAAGCTGAAGTGGATACTCTTCATCTCCCTCTTCATCAATGGTGTCCTCATAATCCTTGGGATTAGGACGAAGTGAAACTTTTGACTCTGGAAATTCTTCATCATGCCCTTCATCACTGTTGCTTTCATAATCCTTAGGATTAAGAGTAAGAGGTATAACTGGCGCTCGATTTACAGAAATTTCATTTTGCTGCGCCTCATCAATTTTTTTCTCATCATCTTTAGGATTACGACCAAGTCGATTTTTTGACTCTCTATTCATGGTGAACGAACTCCCGCTATATTCATCACTCTGAATAGAGTTGTTGCGTGACGAAGATGTTGATGTTGTGCAAAGAAAAACTCCGCTATCAGAAGAAACCATGGCTTTCAACAAGAATAGGTTGAATGATACAAATTCCTCTCCCATTTACAATATATAGCTTAAAGACTGAAAATTTCCCTCCAAATTTTCCCTCCAAAAAAATTTGCGAAAAAATTTCCCTCCAAAATTTCCCCCCAAAAAATTTCGCGAAAAACTTTCCCTCCAAAATTTTCATTTCAAATATTAGTCAAAAAATGTATTTAACATTTTTTTAATAAACTGTTTGTGTTGAAATATTTTACCGATATTTATATTCAAAATATCCACAAAATATTTCTATCATGGAAGCCTTCGAAACTAAAATAATGTTTTTATTTCAATGATTTAACATTGACTAGATGTAAGTATTAACTATAATATTACTATAATATCTACATGCAAATATTAACTATTTTAACTATAATGGCTACATGTAAATATTTTAAATTTTAAATTTTAAACTTACGTTATATTCGTCTAAAATATATTTCAAAATTTATTAATAAATTGTTGGTCTTCAAATATTTCACCATACTTTCTATTCAAAATATTCCCAAAATATTCATTTCATGCATACCTTTGAAACTAAAATAATTTTCTTATTTGAATGGTTTAAGATTGACTACATGTAAATATTTACAAAAATAACATGATGTAAATATTAACTATAATTAACTACATGTAAATATTTTAGATTTTAAAATTTAATCCCATGATTTTAAACATTGAGTACATGTAAATATTAACTATAATAACTAAATGCAAATATTAACTATTTTATCTATAATATTAACTATAATTAACTACATGTAAGTATTTCATATTTTAATTTTTAATCTGAGATTATATTTGAATTATTCAACATTCAGTACATGTAAATATTAACTATGATAACTACATGCAAATATTAAGTATTTTAACTATAGTATGAACTATAATAAACTAAATGTAAATATTTTAAATTTGAAATTTTAATCCCACATTCGTTAAACAGTAAACCAATCAAACAATATTCGCTATATAATAAAAATGATTGTTTCTATTCATCACATCACATCAAGTTTTCTGATATTTGTTAGAGCAAATTTCTAGAGGTGTTGCGTTGGCATTGGTAACTTCGTCGAGGCATTGCATTGGCATTGGAGGCGTTGTGTTGCTATTGGTAATTTTGTGGAGGTGTTGCATTGGCATTGGTAACTTCGTGAAGACATTGGAGGCGTTGTGTTGCTATTCGTAATTTTGTGAAGGCGTTGTGTTGGCATTGGTGACAGCAGTTTTTGCATTTCAAAGGTTAGCTTTCCTTCTATTCTATCAATTTAAAGACGATTTTGGGGAAAATCTGTTTTTCTATAGTTTTTTGTGCCAAAAAAATACTTTTTTAAGGTTTTTAGGTTCAAAAACCATAATTTTTTTATATTTTTTTAGTGAAGAAAATGCAAAAAGAACTAATTTTTTTAGGATTTTAAGGACAAAAATTTCGAATTTTTTTTCTTTTTAAAGACTTATAGGTTCATCTAGACATAAAAATCCATAAAACGACCATGCACATAAAGAAATAAATAAATAAATAAAAAATAAAAAATAAAAAATAAATAAATTAGTGATATTATAACATTATTTATTTGTTTTTTTTATCATAAATATATCAGTGGTTTCATTATTTAAAATGTTTTTTTTGTTTTTTTTTTTGAATTTTTTGATTTTATATTTTTTTTTTTAAATTTTAGTTTTATTCTTTTTTTTTAATCTACAATTTTTTTTTCTTTATTGTTTTGTTATATATCATTTTATTTTTTAATTGTATTGTTTTTTTTTTTTTTGACAGAAACGGTTATGTGGTATTAATATTCATCTTGGCCTGAATGCCAGAAATCTGATTACATTGAGGATGTCTGAATCCTGGTGCATCTCACTGCTAATATTGAAAAAGCAGCCGGAGCTTGCAAATTTCTTCCATGACTGACTATCTAAAACTTCTATTTCAGAGATTTTCCCTAACTTAAAGATACAAACAAATTTATTTAAGAGCCAACAGTAAAACATGACAACGAACAGCTTAAGGGATAGGTTCCCAAGATTCTTCTTCGTCTTTCATCTTGACCCCGGCAGAGAGGAGGGTAGCTTTATTAGCTTCAATGTCTGCCAACAAATGGTTTTTTTTTTATTTATTATATTGTATTGTTTTTTTTCTTTTAACTATATAATGTTTTAAAAAAAAACATAATTGTTATTTAATAAATTGTTTTTTTTTTAATATATTTGTTATATTTTGATATTTTTAACAATTATTTTTTTTATTAAATAATGTTTTAATAATTATTTTTTAATTATATTATATCAAAAAAACAACTTAAAAAATAAAACAAAACAAAAAAATTAAAAACAGAATTTTAAAAAAATAAAAAATTTTAAATTTTAAAAATAAAAAATAAAAAATAAAATAAAATAAATAAATAAATAAAGATTAAAAAAAAAAATTAAAAAATGTGATGGGCCATAAACAGAGCATGCCTGCGGGACGTCGGAGGCCTGCGGGCGGCGCCACGGGCGCTACCCAGCCGACCGCTGGGCGGGGAGGCCAATTCCATGGGCGCGCTCTGTCTACGACCCATCGCATTTTTTTTTAATTTTCTTTTTTATTTTCTTTTTTTCTTTTTTTTTTCTTTTTTTTTTATTTTTTTTCTTTTTTTTTTAATTTGTTTTAATAAAACAATTTTTATTTTTATTTTCTTAATTTTTTTTTTTTTTTTTACATTGTTATATATAAAAATAATAAAAAAATTGTTATATAATATAATAAAAACATTGTTATATAATAATTGTTAAAAATATCAAAATATTAAAAAAAAATAAAAAATAATAATAATAATAATAAAATTTATTAAATAACAATTATGTTTTGTTTTTAAACATTATATAATTAAAGAAAAAAACAATACAATATAATAAATAAATAAATAAAACATTTGTTTTAATATAACAATACAATAAATTTATTATAAAAAAAAAAAAAAAAACTATATAACAATACATTTAAAAAAATAAAAAATATAATATTATAACATTCGTTTTTAACATTTAATATTTAAATTTCTTTTTTAATTTCTTTTTTTTAATTTAAGTATTAAAACAACATTATAAAAAATTTAATTTTTTCTTTTATTTTGTTTAATTGCTTTTATTTTATTTTGTTTATTTTTATTTAATTACTATGTAATGTGAAATAGAAATATGTAATTTTCAAATATATTAAAAGATTATATAAATTTATAAACTTTTATATTAATTTTTTATAATTTTAAGTTTATAATTTTTTATTTAATTGCTCTGTAAAGTAAAATAAATTTTTATTTTATTTTATTTTGTTTATTTTTATTCAATTTCTATATAATGTAAAATTAAATTTTAAAATTTTAAAATATATTAAAATATTATAAGTTTTTTTAATAAAATCATTGCCTTTAAAAATAATAATAATAATTAATTTTACCATTGGTTATAAATAGTTAGTAATTTTTTTGTTTTTTTTTAATATTAAACAAAAAAAAGTTTGAAAATAATAGTTTTTTTTTTAATTGTTTTATACAATTTAAACACATTTTTAAATTTTTTATAAAATGTATTCAAAACATATTATATAGATATATATACATATGATTTATAATATTTTGTTTTTAAATGAAAATTTTTATTTAGTTTTTAATTTTACTACTTTAATTTCAAGATATTTAGTTTTAGAAATAAATTTTGTTTATTAAATTTATTTTATCCGCAATATTTTTCCATTAACTAATATATATATATATATATATATATATATATCAAGAAAATGGCATCAAAAAATATTTATGTGAATGTTTCTGCACCTAGGGCAGCAGCTCCCAAATCTACGGCACCAGCTCCCAAATCTACAGCTGCAGCTCGATGCACTATGGATACAACTCCCAAATCTAAAGTTGCAGCTGAACGCACTATGGACACTATTGGACGCAATAAGGATATTGTTGCACACACTAATAAAAGTCAAGCAAGTGGGGCACCAGGTTCATTAAAGGTTATTTCTGATTGGAAGAACGCCGAGGAAATAGATAAAACCGATTTCTCATGGTATCTTGAAGACAGTGAAACGGAGGTTGATATACACATCTATCTGATTTGTGGTATGATTGACTTAAATGAGCCATATGATGTGATGGGCAGAGTACGAGACATATGTATGGTCCCGAATACAAACACTATTTATGTTCTTACAAGGAAGGCTCAGAAACGTGAGAAGGTTAGATATCGTCTATCAATCATCAAGTATGACACAGATGAAATATCTTCAAAATTTTCTGAAGAAATATCAAGCAACATTGCAAATAAAATTGTAAGTATGCTTATTTTTATTTCCTCTATGCATTATTGTAAGGATGATTCAATTTTTTATAAATTATTGATCATTGACATGTTTTATTTTGTTTCATAGGATTTTGTTATGAGTCTTTCAAACATGTTTGAAGGTATTTATATGTTGGTGCCAAATGTTATGGATGTGATCAACACTTTCCACAAAGACAAAGCAGAGGAAAGGAGATTGAAGCAAAGAGCAATAGCTCATGACACTGCAACAGTACAAAGAGGGGATCAACCAAGAGTCACTAAGGTGGGTCAATCTAATAAACTTAAACATGTTTCTTTTGAAGGTGTCGAACATGAAACATAAAATTATGATAGAATTAGTGAGGAGGAGATTAGAATTGTTGTGCAAAAGGAGAAAACAGATCAGACACCAAAAAGAAAAATCGCCAAAGATGTCTCTCTTTTACCTCATGAAGGAGAGCTTGTTTATAAAAAAACTGATATGTTATCCAATAAGACTAGGAAATCAAATATTGGTGAACCTGTAAAGGTCGTGGGCAGCAGTGAAGAACAAACTGAAAGCTCTCACAGAAGCAGAGAAATCATAACACCAGGTGCTGAGTTAGAGGATGACATTATTAAAACAAAATAAAATGTTATTCGACAAGAGTTGAGGAAGAATAAATTAATTCTTGGTGGCCAAACATTTGAGCTTAATGTTAACCAATTTTATAGCCCAGATGAAGGACAATCTCAATATCAAATTAGAAAGGCCCATCACCTACATGTACATAATCTGGAAACATTGTTCAGGTTCAATCCATATGCGCATGTGGTTGATTATGTGGTTCTTGTTGATCCACATCAGGTTCCCAACAAACAAGCATTTAACAAGACAAAATGTTTTGATTATAAATATTATGTAATTGGAGGGAACCATTCGATAAAGGATAAGAGACAATTGATTGCAGAATATCCTAATAACTGTCTTTTTCAAAAAATGAAATGCATCATTTACGTTGGCTTAACAGAAATAGAATCAAAGTTATTGGCATGGGATCATAATGCAGATAATGAGTACATAATGAAAATGACTTTCATCCAAAGGGTCAGATTTATTCATAATGAATTCATAGAAAAATGTGGTGGGGATAAGACACAAGTTAGTGTAGCATTTCGAAAGGAATGTTTAATGGAAACAGGCTATCAAATTGATGAAAAAAAAGCAAAAGATGGAAAATTGAATACAAATTTCTTCAGAGGCACAGATAACATTTTTCAGTTGGCATTTAGAACTGGAGAGGTATGGGATTTGATTGTTGATATTTTTTATCGGTGGGAGAATATTTCCATAAAAAATCAGAAGGTTAGAAAGAGTAAACCCATAATATGTACCAACAGTAAGGCGAGTCTTGAAATGAAGCAGCTTCTAGAGGATATGACTATCACACCTTGGAGAAAAATGCAAGGTGTGAAGGATGATAAATTAGTCAAATCATTATTAGCCCGTGTGAAGTCGGGTGAATTATCAATGGAAGAAATGTGTGCAGAATTTCAAAAGTAAGTTTCTTGAATTTTTTCTTATTTTTCTTTCATTATAATTTTCTTTTAAATATTGGTAGAATTTTTTTATACATGTCAGTATATTAACACTTTTAACTTGATTTATTCAGTCAAAAAAATTTTATGAAAATACAAGAACACATGGTTAAAATGTTGAATGAAGACAATTGGGATGATGTTGTACGCAAATACCCAGAAGCAAGTTCTACATCAACACTAAAAGAGTTTTGTATTGCATTCAATAAGGTATGTTGATTTATAAATTCATTTTATTCATATTTAAACTATTTTTATTTTATTACTTATATA